>JAWHQI010000040.1:5307500-5310000 GCA_033032865.1 Dactylorhiza incarnata | reverse complement strand
CAGAAAGATCAAGAAAAGAGAGAAAACATAATAATAATATATTAGTTTAGAATCGAGTCTAGGTAAGACGTGTGATCATTGCCCTAAAGAAGTTGCACCACTCTCTGGCAAGATTTTCAACCAATGCTCACTCCTTCAAGGTACAACACCCGGCTAGATCCTCAAAACTCCGATGAGCACGAACACCGAAGAAGCACAGAACACCTGAACTTTCACTTGATGAAACAAACGTCAAGAAAGCAGAATCACACACCGCTCATGAAATGTGAAGCACAAACATACGGCTCTAATTTGGGAGCACTTCAACAAAGTGTGGGTCGGCAGCGAATTTAAGGAGAAATGCAAAATTGCGTGAAGCTACCGACTGTTAGCGGAAACTCAACATTGATGCGCCATATCAAATCGTGCATTGTGAAACAAGCCCCGGAGTCAAGCCAAGTACAACTGATGAGGATCATCCGCACGATTGTGATCGAAAAAGGAGATCAAGACACCACTTGACGGTGCCCGCATTTGCATACTTGCATAGGATACATTGATTGGATCGGCGATCCGAGGCCGCGAGCGCGTCTGGAGCGTCATTTTACTATTTATAGGTATTTTATTTTATTTTATTGAACATTATTTAACATTATTAGGACACTGAGCGTAACGGCCGATCATAGCCGTTCATGCATGGTGCCCAACCGCCCCTCACGTTATAAAATAAGGGTGGAGGATTTCATTTTCAGTGATTGCTTGTATTGTGAGAGAATTCAGACCAACAATCCGATCATGGTGCGAGGCTGCGAGATCCCGGGGTGCGACGTCCCGGTTAATTTCAGTTATTTTCTTTATTTTTCCCGATTCCAACATTCCCATGTTTTCTCCCATATGATTTCTGCCCAGACCATCCATTTCCCATGTTGTGGAACCACTACATCCATTCGAAACCGCTGCATAACACCCACAAACGCAAGCCCTTTGGCGTATCATGCGCAATCGCTCTCGTTCCCTGTTCAACATCATCTTCACCGGTCGCCGGTAACTTCACGTAAGCTGCTCGACTCCATCGCAAAATTCATACATCCGCTCGTATGTTCTCTTTTCCCCTCCCTGTCGCAAGCATTACTCTCCATCACCCGCAGAGTTCCTGCTGGAAGCAAGATATCCCAACTCCGTCCCAGTCTAGGGAAGTCATGTCCACCCCTGTCCACTCTTGCCGAGCCCGATCTTCACGTCCAGGCAAGCCCACAAATCCTCCAGCAGCAAGCCCTAAAATCCTGAGGTCAAATTAGTGCAGAAATTGGTTTCTCCTGACTCAACCAACAAGCATAAAGTTGTCGAGGACCTTATTCAACACCCCCCTTATCTTGGATTACAGTAAATGCATTAATCTCGTGGAGACACGTCTGCCGCCGCCACCGAATTCCTCATGCTTGTGAGTATTGTTGTACTGCGTTACTTATTTTTTATTGAATATTGGATAAGTATGTTATATTTGCTTGGGTGTTGAAAATTGTTAGTGTCATTGTTTAGTTTCTTTTAAATCCTATAGAATTTATTTGTGCAAGTTGTAGTAGAAAATCTTTCGTGCGGAGAAAAACTTTTGATATTGCTACTGCGCTTGAAAATTAAGAACTCACGCCTAACATATAAAATTTTACTTGCTAAAATTATTTCCGGATTATTTTGACACATTAACTCATCATATAGATTTGGTTCGAATTCATTCACATGGGATTGCATTAGAGTACAACCTCTCACAGCCCGCCCTGCATCAGTTTGGTATCACAGCTAGGTTAGGGCTTAGTCAAAATACGCAGGACTAAATTCTATCACACAATGTCATATCATAGTGGTTGTCACAACCCTAATCCTCTATTTGAGGAGCCACAACCGGTTTGTGTTTGATCTGATAGAATGCCTTTGGAGAGATCTTCGCATTATTACGGTGATCATCTTCGTCCTCAACCCTCCACTCGTAGAAATCGTGTTAATCCTTCTCCACAATTTGGAGAGATCTTAGCATTCACTAAGAGGAATATCTAGAGTCCTATAGAGGTCACCATTATCAAGATAACATCTCATGTAGTGGCTTTCCTAGTGTTCCGAAAAAGGAGATGTCGGAAGCCGAATTTCAACGATTGGTTCTTGATCAATTTGATCGCTTGGATGCTGATTTTGATCGCATGAAGAATGCCTTAATAAGAATGCATAAAAGAAAGCTTAAGGATTTAGGTCAAGCCACCGATGCGTTTAGTAGTGCTCTCACTGACATGAGAGACCCGTCACCTGATTTTGATTCATCTCATCTTGATGATACTCAGAGCCCACTTGATTTTGGAGTCAAGTCTGATCATGACCGTGTGATACAGGTGGAGATCGACACTAGTATGATTAGTGAGCATGGTCATGTAAGCGAGGATGAGCGGCTCAGTGACACTCTGATGGTATATCCATAATCCACACCTTACTTAGACCTAGTGTCCTCTTCGACTAGAGAGCTAGTCCTCGACAC